>CALZFC010000029.1:985000-995000 GCA_945643635.1 Allodiplogaster sudhausi
AGAGAGAGATAGAAAGAACCAGAAAAGCCATGCGATCAATCATCAGTATTTTCAATACATGTTTTTTCTATGTGGTTTTAATACATTTTTATCTCTCCTCCCCCGCTCCTTACGTGCTTGTCCGCATCGTATCTGATCCGGATGGCAGCATCCGATCGCAGCATCGCAGATGTGGCCGTCGCCGCAGTCACCGCACTGCTTCGCGCACTTCAGACCGAAGAGACCCTCGGGGCACACTAAAAATATGAAGCCTAAGAGGCACACTTAAAAGGAGACAGATTCTTGGAGCAAACCGGCAAAGTGGTCAAAATATTACTCTTCAATAACTTATATTTACTGATAGAATTTCAATTTATCGACATTGCTTACTAAGTAAAAAGTCTAAAATTTTCATTTAAACAATCAAAAGTCTCCTTGCTACTCACGAGAGTGGCAGTATTCGCCGGTGAAACCCGGATGGCATTGGCATGCGCCCGTGATTCGATGGCACGAAGCCGTGGAGATGCCCTGAGAATATAAAAGGTTTTTTTTCATAAATAAAAAAGAACAACTCTTTATGTTTTAAGCTTAATTTTTTTTTATAAATTAAAATCATACATAATAAAGTTTTATCTAACCTGGCACTTGCACTTTGTAATGCAGTCCGGTCCGAAGAAGCCCGCTTCGCAATCTTTATCACAAACGTCGCCTTGATAGCCTAAATGAAAATTATAATAAGACATATCAATAAAATGTTAGTGGCGATAAAGTATAGTTTAAAAAAGTTTATAGTCCAGGTTTTCCATTTTTTTACTATTATGATTTAGTTTAATAAAAATTTTTTTATTTTTTATTAGACCAATTAACAATAATAACAATAATAACAATAATAATAATAATAATAATAATAATAATAATAATAATAATAATAATAATAATAATAAAAATAATAATAATAATGACAAATCTCTTCCTAACCACTCGGACATGAGCACTCGCCCGTCTGCGGGTTGCACTGTTTGTATTCGGACGCACAGTTGCACGGCTTCGCACAGCCGACGCCATACCAGCCGCTGATGCAGACTGCAAATGATATATTCGTCAATACTAAAGTATTCCATAAAGTTCACCAGTCTACCGCAACCCTATTGTCTACCATGACAATCCTATCTACGATAATGCTGCAGTATAATGTTACCAAATTGTCTACCGTAACCCTCCGTTAGTCAACCGTAATCCCAGATACCGTAACCTTCCACCAGTCTACCGTAATACTTACATCGATCGCACGTCCTGCCCTCGTAGCCGGCGGCGCAGCTGCACGTGCCGTCCTGCGCATTGCACACGCCTCCGTTCTGGCAGACGGGACACGCGGCCGCGCAACCGATGCCCCACTTGCCATCGGGGCACTCTGCAAATACATTTATTTATTATTATTATTAAAATTAATTTTTATTTTATCCTTTATTAATCTTTAAAAAACAGTGAACTAAAGCATCTATGATTTTGATTGAAAGTATACTAATTAAAGTGAATTTAAAAAAACATTAATCAATGAAAATTCTATAAAGATTAAACAAAAATCAATCAATCATATCCGCCGCCGAATAACGAACTCTGCTCGCATCTGTCTCCGGTGTAGCCTGCGTGGCAGCTGCAGGTGCCCGTCACTGCATCGCAGTCGCCATTCTCGTCGCAGTCGCACGAAGAGGCGCAGCCGACGCCATAACGGCCGCGGGGGCAACTCTCTGAAGGGAGAGAGAGAGAGAGAGAGAGAGAGAGGGGGAGGTGAGAGAGGGAGGAGACGAGAGAAGGACAGAAGAGAGAGAGAGTGAGAGAGAGAGAGAGAGAGAGAGAGAGGCAGACACAGTGCTGAAATAGTGCCTGTCTCTGAACTTGGGCGGGGGGTTACAATGGGAAAAATTGATAATCCCGGGGGGGGGGGGGTTATAAAGTGAAAAATGGCTATCCCGGGGGTTACAAAGTGTTCCGGGCCAACGGCCCGGGGGGTTACAACTCTGTCATGGGTCAGATTTATTTCAGCTCTGGGCAGACAGATAGAGAGACAGAGAGGAAAGGAAACGGAAAGGAGAAAGGAACGAGAAAAAGAGACGGCTTTACTGATGAGTGAAAATAACGAGCAATTTTTTTTTCGTTTTTCCATGCCGTCTTCCTTTTAGAAATCGGTATTTGGTGTCTACAGTATATTCCTAACAATTACCGTTCTACCAACAGTTATACAGTAACCACAGCAATAACAAGTCTCTCCTCACCTAGACACAGTGCTCCTTGGCGTCCGGGTGGGCATGCGAGGCACGCGCCCGTGTGCGCGTCGCACTTAGAGGGAGTTCCTTTAAAAATGAGGATAAATCAATTGGTCGTTCCTCAAATTGTTTCAGCTAATTCTAAGATGAATGAGGCCTCCTAGGTGAGCAAATAAAGCCATTAAATTACAATTTATATATTAGCAAAAAATTTTATATATCTATTTTCTACAAGATTTTAAAAAAGTAAGACCAAAAATCAAATACTGACCAGTTTGATCAGTGCAGTTTGCGCACGATTCACTGCAGTTCGGGCCAAAGTGGCCTGGGGCACATTCTGAAAAAGACGTTATAATTTATTCAATTCTTTTAAAAAAAATTACGCGATAACTCTATCAAACCCAGCAAGAAATAAATATTTAAGAAGTGCTCTGTCCAACCAATTAATTAATAATAATAAAAAACTTCATAGGTCTATAAATAAATAAATAATAAACTTTCTCCAATCAATCAACAACTTTCTATGATCAGTGCTCACCACCCCCGCGTGTGCAGTCAACAAGGTGAATCGATAAATACGTCAATAAATCAGTCAGTCAATAAATCCACGCGTCCAAACTGACGTTTCTCGCAGTGCTCGCCACGTCTGCCATGGCCGCATGCGCACTTGCCCGTCTTCTGCTGGCACGAGCCCGTCGTCTCGCCCTCCTCTCCGTCGTCGCCTCCACCGCACGCGCACTCGAGATGACACGAGTCGCCGTACTGGGAGGAGGGCGACGAGCACTCGGTAGAGCAGTCGATGCCTGGTGTGGATTTGGAAATAAGATAATTAAAATTGAGTTTATTAAAATTAAGTTAATTTAAATGAGGTAGTTATAAGAAAAAAAATTTTTGTCTACTCTTCTCTCTCTCTCCCTCTCTCTGTCATCCTCTCTCTCTCTCTCTTTCTCTCTGTATCTCTCTCACTCTGTATCTCCTCTCTTTCTCTCTCACGCCTCTCTCTCTCTCACTCTGTCTCTCCCTCTTTCTCTCTCACCTTTCCACGATCCCTCGCAGGCGCATTTTCCCGTCATGGCATCGCATCTGCCTCCGTTCTTGCAGTTGCATGCGAGTGAGCAGTCCGGCCCGTAGCTGCCGGCCGGGCACGCCGTGTCGCACTTGGCGCCCGTCCAACCTAGCACACATTTTATTTATTGGACGAAATAGAAATTTCAATCAATAAATGTTATTTATTTTGTTAATTGGACGTAGAAAGAGAAGAATTTCAATCAATAAATGTTATCTCTTTCTTCTTTAAATAATAGTAGCTGTCGGAGATTGAAAAATTGACAAAAAAGTTCAGTTAGATCAAAAAATCTAAAAACAAATATTTTACGGAAAAAAGTTCAATAATAAATAAGCCTAATTACGCGAAAACCCCTGTTTATTTTCATTCTGCCCATTGCACAAAAAATTGTCAAACGCCTTCGCGTCAAGACCCAAATTTAAATTAAACTGTAATGCAATTATAGCGGGTGCAAGGATGCTTTCGTGTCAAGACCAAAATTCAAATTCTACCGTACCGGGTGCACAGATGCACTTGCCGCTCGCTGGGTCGCATCCTCCTCCGTTCTTGCATGCGCACTCGATGCAGCCTTCTCCGGCCGTGCCTGCCGGGCATGCCTGGTCACATTTGGCGCCGGTCCAGCCTGTATTGGGATTTTCGTTATTTACGTATTTTAATTTTAAATATATTGTTTTTATTTAGCTATCCATTTTTCTCGAGGAAATTAATTATATTGACACAAAAAGTTTTTAAAAGAATATCGCATTTTCAACTAATTATCCAAAAAGAAAAACTTTACACTGTTAAAAAAAACTTCCAATAATTTGGAGGAAAAAAACGTTTCTTTATTACTTTTAAGCTCAACATACACAATTTCTTTTAATAAGCAGCATATTAGTGGTAATAAATAATACGAAATAAAATAGATCACAAAACCTTTTGCACACGTGCACGAGCCGTCCGTCGCATTGCACTTGCCATTCACGCACGCGCACTTGAATTCGCAATCGAGGCCGAACTTGCCGTCTGGGCACGGGGTGTCGCATCTAAATAAGTATAGTTAAAATTAAAATTATATCGTATAACTTTTTATTAATTCAACTATTGTTATTACAATAAGATCAAAGAAATGAATCACATCAAAAAGTTTTTAAATCATAAGTAATAATTTGAATTACAACTCTCACGCTTTCTCTCTTTCTCTCTCTATCTCGCTCTCTCTCTTTCCCAACGTACTTCGACCCAGTCCATCCGGCCGCGCAGATACAGAGTCCAGTGTCTACACGGCACTCGGTTGCATTGGGTAGATCACACGAGCACGTCTTGGCGCAGTCTCTGAAGGGAGAGGAAAATATTCTCTATTTCTTTATTGAATACATGTTGACAGCAATATATCAACAAATTTCATTCACATTAAGTCGATACTCTTTTACATTTCCTTCCAATGAATCATTCAGATAAAAACAAACAAAATATTGCGTCTCTTCAACTAACATGTACTCTTTCTCTTTTCTCTCTCTTCCTATGATTCTCTCTCTCCCTCTCCCATTCTCTCTCTCTCTCTCTCTCTCTCTCTCTCTATGTCCCCTCACTCACCTTCCCCATGACAGCCTCGAGCACTTCCTTTCGCAAGCTTCGCCGTAGTAGCCGGGAAGGCAGTGGCAGGCGCCCATGTCAGGAGCACATCTGGAAAATTTAAATTATTCTCATTTTTTATCATTGTTTCTTCACCAAATAAAGTATCCAAGATAAACTTATTAGTTTTTAAAAAAATTACTTAGTAACAAAACTATTTTTAAAATATATATTTAATCTATAAAATAATTATGGACTGAAAAATGGACTGGAAAAAAAGAAGACTAACGATTCCGTATTCTCCATGACGCACGTGCACTGCTCGGCGCAGTCGCGGCCGAACACGTCAGGCGCGCATTCTAAAGTACAAAATGTTTTACAGTAATCCGACCACGTAACGACTCGAAAAGCCTTATTAATCCGGTAAATGCAACCACTGTGAGCATTGTGCAGTGTATTTATATTCTTGAACCCATCGACAACAATGAACGCGGTGCTGTTGAATTGTGGAAAAAATCGATGTCTAGCAAGAAGATGAAGAAGAAAAAAAAATTAACATTAAGTGAGCAGACTAGGATAAAGAGAAGACAGCAGACTGGACAAATTAATATTAGCAAAAGAGCATTTTTTAGTCCACGAATTTAAATTGGAGCAGCAAAAATGTAAGGGCGCTGAAGGAAGAAGCAAGTCAGAAAGTCGATAATGGTTCAAAAACGTCTCTTTGATCCCTCTCCACGGGTTGCAATTCTTGTTGCAAATTCTCCGAATTTCATCACCCCCACCACAAGATTGGAACGAGCCAATATTCCGACTCTAAAAAGGATTTTTAAGAAGAAAAACACCAACAATCAATGTAATTTTCTAAAGGGAGGTCAAGGCCAAAAGTCGACATATTCTCACGTAAATTTAGCGCGTGGGAGCCATGAAAAATAAACGAGCCCCCAAACGTATTCCAGCAACGATGTTGCTCTCCTCGAACGAGATATAACCTTTCTGAGACATAGAGCGCTAGTGACTTCACCCTCGGCTGCTCAATTTTACTTACCGTAATCTCCCCCCCACTCATCCCAAAATTACGTACCTCTCTGCTTGCAGTCGGGTCCCTTGTAGCCGGGTTCGCAGATGCATGCGCCGGTTACTGGATCACACGCTACGTTCGACTTGCTCCACTCGATGCCCTGGCAGAGGTCGCACTTCTGGCCGCACTAAAAAAAAAGAAAATTGAAGTGAAAAAATATTTTTAGAATTCTTTTTCATTTTCAAAGAGAGAAAGAGACAAAAATTCAAATATTTTTTTTCATATTTTCCTAATTGTTTTTTTTTTAGATTTACGACCAAATTATTTCAGAGTAGTCTTTAGAGTCTCGCACCCACCCCCAACCCCCTGACAATGAGTCTCTTACAATCTCTTTCTCTTTCTATCTCTTTCTCTCTCTCTCTCTCTCTCTCAATCTGTACTGACGTTCTTTCCATAAGTCCCTCTCGGGCACGGCAGCTCGCACTTCTTGCCCATCCATCCTTGGCAGATGCACTCGCCACTCGCTGCATCGCATCCAGCCATGTTGCGGCAGTCGCACTTCTCCTCGCAGTCGACGCCCCACTTGCCGGCGCCGCAACGCTCTTCGCATCGGGGACCCTAAAATGTTCATACTATATTTTATTCTTTATTTAATTATTTTTTTAACATAATTTTTACTCTTCATTTCTCTTCTCCATACTATTTCTCAACATATATTTTATTTATATTTATACTCTTCATTTAATTTCTTTAGAAACATACTGCATTTGAGTCTAAAAGATCATCAAAAAAATTACTTATTCAAGAGCACTATAGACCTACTACCGAGAGAACTCTAACAGTTCATAAACATACCGTATATTAGAGTACCGTACACCTACCGAGAATCCTGGTGCGCAGACGCACTTCCCGTTCACGGCATCGCAAGTCGCGCCATTCTCGCACTCGCACTGGAACGCGCAGTCGGCACCGAATTTGCCCTAAATTGAACGACAAAAATTAAATTTTAATCAACTCGTGTTTTATCTATCATTCTTTAATATTTTTTTTCAAATTTCGCAAAGATATCGCGACATTAGAAAGCATAAAGAATCGCTGAATAAAAAATTATTTTAAATATGATGGACGATATGGATTGAGTAGTCACTCGCCTCTTCACACTTTCGCAAGCAGAATTCGCCCGCATAGCCATCGGCGCAGTCGCATTCGCCAGTCTCTTGCTTGCACCTTAATGTGTTTTCTTGTATTATTTACCGCTAATTAAATACATATTTATTTAACTAATTAATTAGTTACATTTCAAACAGGGAATAAAAGAAACTGTCGAGAACCCAGAAAATTAGGGAGTGGGGAAGGAAGTATTGAGCCCGCAAACCATGGTGCTTTTGTTGGTTTCTGCCTAAATGTTACTCAAAAACATATATGGTGGGGTAGGGCTTTGGGAAGACACAAAATCAGGGTGGGTCTGCCAAATAGACAGTACCTCTTTTTCCTGATTTCAAATATAAATATATAATTTTTTTCGAAATTTTTTCGTTGGCAATAAATATCGATTGATTTGTCGCAGACAAAAAAATCAATAATCGGTTGATGAAATATTAAAAAAAAAACATACTTTCCGCCATTCTGGCAGAGACACTTGTTCGTGCAGTTGGGGCCCCAGAGCTTCTCAGCAACACACGCCTCATCGCATCGCGTGCCTGTGAAGCCTGCAAAAAAGATCAATATTTAAAAATCAAATTTACAGTTGTCAAAAATTAATAATAGCCAATACCTTTTTGAGCGGTATGCTGCAATAAAATTGTTGATAATAAATAAATAAATTACATAAATAAATAAGAAAAGGAAATAAATAAATAAAATTACAGATAATAATTTTAAAAAGAAACAAGACAACTGACCGGCTGTGCATTTGCATTGTCCATTCTCGGGATCGCAACCAGCGCCGT
Source organism: Allodiplogaster sudhausi (assembly GCA_945643635.1). Lineage (NCBI taxonomy): Eukaryota > Metazoa > Nematoda > Chromadorea > Rhabditida > Diplogasteridae > Allodiplogaster > Allodiplogaster sudhausi. The sequence goes on from CALZFC010000029.1 coordinate 992,831, forward strand.
TGTCGCAGTCGCATTCTCGCTTACACGACGGGCCCCAAAAGCCCGCCGAGCATGCTGGAAAAGAAGCTCTTTGCGATGACTAATATGACTCAACGGATTTGAACCCGCGTAGCATGGATGAAACAGGTGTAAGACAACCAATAGGCCAAGCCAGCCGCAACTGACATGAAGCGCACGCCTTGCCTCCGTAGCCCGGCTCGCACTCGCACACATCCGGCTCGATGCATTTGCCCTTCTTGCACGGCGGCTTGCATTCGGCTGAAATCATAGGAGAATATGGTAACTGGAGTTTCTTTTCTCTTATGATAACAGTCGCAAACCTTTTGCAAGTAATATGAAATTTGTCACATAAAAAAATCATTAAAAAGTCGAGAAAAATTCAAGAGAAAAAAAACTAAAGCGAAATTCAGCAAAAAGTTCCAAGAACAAATTCGTTCTTTTAACCAGAGAACAACGACGACTTTTTCAAACTGCGTAAACATGTTAATGAATAATGTTTTAGGTTTTTTTTAGAGATTTAAGGTTAGTATATAAAAGTAAACTGACGCTTGCACAAGTTCTGCTTCGTCTGGTAGTAGCCATCGCAGCACTTGGCGAGTGTCTTTCCCTTGCGCACTTCAATCCGGCGATACTCCGCCCGGGTAACGGTTCTGGAGTAAATAAAAAATTCATGTAAATATATATAAACATAACATATTGTATGTATAGACAAAAACTTTAACACAAACAAGGTTAACAAATAGCCCCTAAGGTTCGAACTGACTTTTTAACTTTGCAGCGGAAGAGTTGGAATGGATCGCTGCATGATTCAGTGACTATCTGCTCGGTCGGCACGAGCACTTTGCGCACCTCGAAGGCGGGCTCGCTAAAAAAAAAGCCGAAACTCAAATTTGAATGAATTCGCGCGAAAACTCATTGTCAGGTCTGACAAAACAGAAAAAAATAAAAAAAAAAAACTCAAGCCAAAACGCAAGTATGACATAACTGTAAAATAATTCAATATAATTTTTTTTTTAAACCTCGCTTGATACGTGCAGACATGCTCGCCAGTCGGCGGCGACTGCTCGGCAGAGGAGTCCTTGCTGGACTCTAGCGGAGAAGCGTCTTGGCCGGGTGCCAAGAGAACGACGAGGACAAGTAGCCGCGACGCGACCGCAACGCATCGCAATTTGTGCCATCCACCAATGCTACTCGCACGAGTGCCGCTGCCACCACCGTGGCCGCCGGAGCTCATCTCTGAGATTTGTTGACTAGTATTTTTTAATCAATATAAAATTTGATAAATTAAAATAAAGGTAAATGAAAACTAGCGAGAAAGACACGGCAAAGACCCATAATAACATGCGCTTTTGAAACAAACCTTTTCGTTTAATGGAATCATGTGATTTTCTGTTTCACTATAGGTTGTTAAAAACAAAACAAAAGAAGAGAACAATAAAAGTATAATGAATGAAATGAAATGAGTCAGAGGGCATCAGCATTCATGGCGCGTTAGTGCGCCATTCATCATGGATTGGGAATGGAGCAGAAGATACAGTCATCGCGCTTATCAGCGAGGGTCAATGGAGAGAGGAAGAGAGAGAGAGAGTGAGAGAGAGAGAGAGAGAAGGAGAGAGAGTGAGAGAGAAAAGAGAGAGTGCGAGAGAAGAGAGAGTGAGAGAGAACAGAAAGAGAAAGCAGAACGGATATAATCATGCATCATTCATATGGCCAGTCATGGCTCCGGTCACAATTCATCCAATCAAATGTCATTCAATAGGCCCCGCGTACACTATCGGTTACGATTATAGGATTGGAGAGAGCGAGATAGGGAGAGATAGAGAGAGAGCGAGGATGAACGAGAGAGTCAGACATAGAAAGACTGGAGAGAGAAAGGAGAAAGAGATAGATATGTAGCTAGGGAGAGACTAGTTCAGAGATAGTTAGACAGTCGTAACAAGGTGTCAAAAATGTCCCGTAACGCACTCGAAAAATCGTGAAGACACTCTAGGAAGTTTTCGACTGCTGTTGGAATCGGAGGGTTTTTGTTAGAAAAAGAGAGAAAAATACAGCAGGGCGGGGCGGCGCACTTTAATCGCATTAGGTAGAAAGAGAGCGTGAATGAACGAAAAGGCAAGGAAGTGAGGGTGAGAGAGAGAGAGAGAAACAGCGATAACGAGAGAGCGATAAA